>JALBCR010001882.1:0-39246 GCA_030710515.1 Abscondita cerata
TTGATATTCCTTATGTTATTGTTGCTTTATCGTAGAAGCAAAGCATAATCTACCATGCCACCGTCTTGTGTTGTTTGTGATGAACATTTTTCATCTAAATCACCAGGCTTGTCATGTAGTGGCTCCTGCAAAAACTCTTATCACTTCTTATGTGTGAATTTACCGATTGATTTGTCACCAATTCTTAAATTAAATTGTGGTTTGACATGGAAATGTAAAGAATGCAGCAATATCTCTACTACCGTTACATCTCTCCATTCTGACCTAATGGATTTATTAAACAAAAAATTTCTGATCTAACAACTGAAATTAGTAACAGAATAGAGGAACTTAAAAACAATGTTATTAAGAGCATGGCTGATAAAGTGGTTGATAATATAACGAACCTTGCGCCTCTCCATCCGGTACCACACGTTCCTACTTATGCTGAAAAAACTGCTTCTTGTACGAAAATCAATGTTATTGTTCAACCAAAAAATCAAACTCAAAGCCAATCTGCTACTAAACAAGATGTTCTTAAGAAGATTGATCCGGTGGCATCTGATATTTGTATCAAAAATGTTAAATCAATTAACAAAGGTGGCATTATGCTCAATCTGTTAGACAAAGAGAATGCAGAAAAATTTAAAACAGTTGCTGAGGAAAGTCTTAAAAACTATGACATAAAAATTACCAGGCCATTTATACCACGAGTTAAAATTGTTGGCTTTTCACAAGAAATGGATGATTTCCAATTATGTCGATATTTATTTAAACAAAACCCTAACTTAATAATTAACGAGTCCTCCTGCAAATTATTGAAACATGGCGCAACAAGAAAAAGGCAGATATCTTTCAGGCTGTCTTCCAAGTAGATATTCTTACTTATCATAAGTTAATGGATGCTGGTCGTGTCTTAATTGGTCTCGATTCATGCAAAGTGTATGATGCCATCGAGGTACTAAGGTGCTTTAAGTGCAATGGTTATCATCATTCGTCTAAAAATTGTAAAATACCATCAGATGTCCTTTATGCGCTAAAGAACATGCACTCAAAGATTGCACCTCTAAAGAATTGTGCTGTACCAACTGCTCTAACATCAACTTAAGAACGAACCAAAGTATTCCGGCGAATCATGCTGCCTGGGATCACTCCAACTGCCATGCTTACAAAGAAAACGTAACAAAATTAAAACATGACATTTTATCTCTTTCTTTATAACAATCACAGTTATCTTGTCGTAATGTACGCAATACGAATTTGGTTAGTAATTCTTTCTCAATTAATAATAATCTGTTGTCTTATCAATACAAATCTATAGAAATATACTATCAAAACGTTAGAGGATTAAAAACTAAAGTATATCAAGTGATGAATGGTGCTTGCTCTACAACGTACTCTCTTATCTGTTTTACAGAAACCTGGTTGAATGATTATGTGTCCGATGCCGAACTATTTCCTTCGAATTACTCTGTATTTAGAAAAGACAGAAATTTCGATACATGTGGTGTTAATAGAGGCGGTGGCGTCTTATTAGCAGTAAATAATAGTAACCTGCAAAACAATGGGTCACAGATGCTCAATCTGTCTCTGTTACATCAATGTGTCCCGTCGATTGATATTATAGGTGTCAAACTTTTGTTAAACTGTCTAACAATCAGTATATTTGTTGTTTACATACCGCCAGCGCTACCTGCAACTTCTTTGGAATCATTTTTAGAATTGTTTAGTGCTCTTGACTCTGTTATCGACAACAAAATTATTATTTTAGGTGATTTTAACATACCTCTTTATAGCGAGCAATCTTCAGATAATTCATCCACCGTGCTTAAAAACTATTGCACTTTTTAGATCTCAGCCAATATAATAATGAAGTCAATTCGATGAATAGAACATTAGACCTAGTTTTTCTAATTTTGATTGTCAAGTTGCTAAAGACTCTCTTGCAATTATTAGCGAGGATAAATATCACCCTGCACTTTGTGTCACTGTTGAAGGTCCAAAATCTCCCTCAAGATTTACCATTACTGAGAATAAAAAAACGTATAATTTTAAAAGAACCGATTATGCTGTTCTATATGCTGCTTTATTTAGCATTGATTGGTCTTTTGTAGAAAATTATTTAGACGTGGATCATGCTTGTTCACAATTTTATGGTAAGCTTTACGAAGTACTTGACACTCACGTTCCACTATTATGTTCAAATAAACGTAGACAGCACTTTCCTCCGTGGTTTACGAAACACATAATTCAATTAATAAATAAGAAAAATAGAGTTCATGCCAAATACAAAAAATGCGGCTCGTACTTTTACTATGCACAATTTAAAGAACTACGGGCTGTCGTTAAGCATAAAATATCTACTGCTTTTCAAATGTATATTAACAATGTTCAAAATGATATATCTTCTGAGCCTAAGAATTTTGGTCCTTTATTAATTCTAGAAAACGACTATCTAGAATTCCTGGGTGTATGTATACATCAGATAATAAAAAACTTTCCAATGCCGATAGCATAGTACATGCTTTTAAGGATTATTTTTCCAGTACTTATCTACCAGCTGATTTGGTCAGACCTATTCATTCTTTGACTTACAACAACTTACCAATTATAAATTGTGACACAATCACTGAAAGTGACATTACGACTGCCATAAAAATTAAAAAAAACAAACGTACTGCTGGAGTCGATTTAATTCCTGCTTTTTAATTCGAGACTGCTTTCCTATCTTTATAAAACCATTACATTTCTTGTTTAGCTTAATATTAAAAACTAGTAAATTCCCGAATATCTGGAAACAGACGCGTGTTTCACCTATACTTAAAAGTGGAGACCCCGCATTTATTAACAATTACCGGCCAATATCTATACTGTGCAATTTTGGTAAGATATTCGAAATGATTATATACGAAAAAATCTACTACAGTATTCTCCCGTTGATTTCTGACTATCAGCATGGTTTCGTATCTCAAAGATCAACAACAACTAATTTAACCTGCATCACACAGTACATTTCTGAAATCTTAGATAAGAAAGGGCAGGTTGATGTAATTTATACAGATATATCTAAAGCGTTTGACCAGATCGATTTTCATTTATTGTTAGGAAAACTAGAAAGTGTTGGATTTTCTGATTCTTTACTCCTGTTATTTACATCGTACCTACACAATCGAGAGCTACGCGTTGAGCATAAAGGTGCTGTATCAACTTCATTTATTTCTACTTGAGTCCCACAAGGGTCCAACTTAGGACCCTTACTATTTTTAATTTTTATTAATGATCTGCCATTAGCTCTAAAATGTCAAAAATTATTGTTCGCTGACGATCTAAAGATTTTTAGCCAGATAAATGACGTCAATGACTGCTTGCAACTGCAACATGATTTAGACATGATAAGTACATGGTGTATGAGTAATAAGTTACATCTGAATGTAGGTAAATGCTCCGTTCTAACCTACACAAGAACGCATAATCCGCTGCTCTATAACTATTCTATAGATAACTTGACTTTAAATCGTGTGTTCAGTATTAAAGACCTTGGTATTCATTTTGACAGCAAATTACTATTTATAGATCACCTTAACCGTATATTCCTAAGAGCTAACAGAACCCTCGGCTTTATTCATAGGAACTGCAGAGAGTTTACAAACATTCACTGTGTAAAAGTGTTATTTTATGCGTTTGTATTGCCTATAGTTGAATACGGATCACTAATTTGGTATCCTACTTATAAAATTCATATCAATAGTCTAGAGTCACTACAAAAAGGTTCTTAAAATATCTTGTTTATATTTCATCGGGATCATATCCAAGGCACGATTTTCAATACTCTGCGGCTCTCGCTAATTTTAACATGGTTTCTTTAAATACTCGAAGAACTCTACTGAGTGTTAGGTTTCTTTTAACCTAATGCGAAATAAAATTAACTGCCCACAATTATTAGAGAAAATAAACATTAACGTACCGCGATATAATATTCGAAATTCTTTCTTTTTTATACAATCCCTTCGAGAACTAATGTTTTGGTGAGCAGCCCTATTAATATCATATGCAGTAATTTTAACGTGTTATGTGGCAATTGTGACATTACGACAGATAATTTATCATTTATTTTAGATACTGTAAAAAACAATGTGTGAATTCATAATTACCTATTAGAAATGTATCTTATGTTCTCTTTTAATTTATTTATATTATTATACTTATTTTTCTAGTTTGGGTAACTACCCGTTTGAAATAAATGCTTATTATTATTATTATTATAATGAAGGCAACATTTCGGTACTTTATTCACATCCAGCGTCAGATCAAATATAAGGTTATAGCTTACAGGAGCAAAACTTTGTGTTCACTAGCACTAACTTGGTTGTTTAAGAAATAAATATTCCCCTTCCTTAAAAAGAGCCATCGATGGTAATCCCTATGCGAAAAATTAGCTTTTCTGTAAAATCGAGTTAAAGGTAGCAGCTCAACAGAACGTTCTGTTTTTTTTTTGAGAAACATTTTATGGTCTATGTTCTCGATCAAAAAGTAACCAAACGAAAATGTGGATTTTTTCAGATACAGAAGAAGTTAGTTACCGGCAGCCGATGATCTTTTTTAATATGCAGGATTAAGACCTAAATAGGTTTTATTTGTTTTCTAATAACAGTAAAAACTTTGTACAACTAGTAGGTATTAATACTGTTAAGAAAAGAGAGACATCAAGATCAAAAAGCATGTAGGGCAATGTATTTGCTATAATTAAAAAAATGTTCAGTTGCTTAGTTTTGGGTTCAATATTATGTAAGGGCAAATAAATATCGTTAAATAAAGGCCGTTAATTTATGTTAAGTTTTTTAACTTGTCTTGCCTAGCTCTACCAAGAAAAAGTGCAACATATCTAAAGCTTCTAGATGACAGAAGCTATAAGGGAGATTGTCTAATACATAGATCATCTGCGACGCTTCTCGCTGACAATAGAATTGATATTCAAACACAGAGGGTCGCAGTCTTCCATTGTTGCGAAGAGATATATGTTGAAGATAGTATAGCAAATAAGATGAAAATAACGGAGATAATTGTTGGTAATGCCAAACCATCAAGCACTTCGAAAGTCAAGTAGCTAATTCTGCCAAACTTAGCTTCATTTAACGACCAATCGCGTTCTTTACATTTTTGAAGCACATCTCACAGCAAAAAAAGAAGTTCAATCAACTTCTGTTAAATTATTTATGCTTGAAATTGGTTTAGGCCCGAATCTGGGTCACACAAGCTCTCTGTTACTTTCTCATATTTGAGCAATTATGTGTTCAACATTTATGGTTGGTTATGCGCCTAAGCTTAACTAATGTCATAAGTATAAAGGTAGGCACAATCTGACGACAATAAACTATGTTCTGGGCGGTAACTTTTTTTATTTAAATTTTGGTCACCTATAGTTATAATATATTGTAATTAAAAATTAAAATAAAAAAACTATAAAATGTGGGCTTCATTGTCATGAGGTCTCTTAGATCATCAAAATCACTAAGGGGGCAGTAGGCACTTTCCGCAAATATTCCCCCTAGTTAATTCCGGCTTGAATCAACCTATACCTATCCCTAATGTGCAACTTACATATCAAAATAATACGACACTTTATTTCAAAACATACTATCCTTGCAAAATCATAATTTCAAATTCGAAAAACCCTACTCTTCAAGATTTCTTATTACGGTTTTTCTGGATTTATTCCAAGCAGTGTGGTAAAATAAATTTAACATTATCCTTACCAGTTTTTCTTTTCTTAAAGATAGTGTGTTTAGATTTTTAACCCAACTATTCGTTTCTTCGAAACCATCATCAAGTTTGTTTTTTTAAATAAGCAAGAAACTTTATTTTACCCTCAGAAAATTCTTAATTTTTTTTAATAAATGATAATTATATGATTTATTAGACAATTTACTTGTTTTTCAGCATAATGTAATTTTTTTAGATATCATGAGTGGCTGTGGAAATAATTTTATTAGAGCCATCACCTGGTTAAGTCATTTTTCAACATTATTTCAACAACGAGAAATTTGATATGCTTTGCTGTTTAATCAAAATTAATAAAAATTAAGCCCAAGCTGAGATGCAACATTTTCTGAAATATTCTGATTTTTGAAAGATTAGTTGAGAGGATATGGTTTGGTTAATAAGCTAGTGTTGCATCGCAAAAAAAAAATTAAAACCTCAACAGGAACTTGCTGTTTTACTTACGTTAGAAAAAGACTTTTTGCAAGTGGTTTACTAAGCATTGTTCTAAAGATTAATATTTTCTTTGACACATTTTGTAGAGAGATAAGAGGCATTTTTTATATAATAGCATCTTTACCCGGAAACAACAACAACATCGTTTTGGGTTTAATGTGTGTGGTATGGTATTTTAAGAATATTAATTATTGGATCCATAAAGGTAGATTGTTACAGGTTTGTTGTTCAGAGATTAAAAAAACATATTTACTACAGAGAAAGCCACTGAGAAACTACGTGTAGATTTGTGTAGTAGAGTGGGTTGCAGGAAGAAAACGAAAGAAAAAAGTAGTTGAAGGCTTCGAAAACGGCAGTGGGCGCTACCTACATGATCCTAGTAATCATTCTTAAGCTGTAGTAAAAAAAGTAAAACAAACAAACTTGTAGAAGAAGGTCTAGATAATTTATTCTGACGAAATTCGCCAAAGTAAAGCGAGACACCAACAATTTAAAAATAATAAGAGGCCCAACAGTATACAGATTTTCACTGTTAATAAATCAATCACAGTGTGATAACATAAAGTTTAAATTCAAAATAGACACGACGCGATTATATAGCCCTAACTTTGTGCGTTATGCATACAAAAACGTTTAAATCAAGGGTATCGTCAAAATGTAAGTCGTAATTTAAATAATTTAAATTATTTGAAATCTTCCAGCGAAAAATTGGCGTTTACCCATTGAACTATATAATGCGTTTCCCAAACGTTGCTGTATTAACGAAAATATGTCATAGAAACTCACAAGGACATACTACGACTAAAACAGTTCGTTCCTCTGAGGTTCTAGTTAAGTAAATGTAGAAATATTACTAAGTACGTTTGGTTGCCTGTCACCAGGGGCCAAGAGCACCGTAAACAACAGAAAGTTTGAAAAGAACTACCCTAATAAATTTATTGCTACATGATGACTTTGAACAATTACTTTAATCAATTTATCAACAACTAAAAATTATACTCTTAAAAATAAAAAACTTCATACAACATATGGAACAGAGTTCTTGTATTTAAGATAAATGACGGCGCTTTACAAAAGACTGCGTAGACCTGTATTAGCAACCGAAACACCACATACAAAGTAACATTAGAAAGTGGTGCCCGTTGTGACTTTTCTATTATTTTAGATAAAATTAATTTTTTGCTTATTAAATCAAGACGCTTTTGGTATGACCGCAAGTGATCATAACTTTTGATTTGTAAATGGAACACTCCACGATTTTACTTGACATTTTTAAACTATATCTATATTATGAATTAAATATTCTTTATGTATAAGTAGAATAAAAGGACCATAAATTTAAACAGAAATTATTGAATATATGTATAATAGGTAGTGTCAATCATATTTTCGAATCTAGAATAAATTCTATTTAAAAAAGATTAAAATATGTCATAAAAATACAGGGTGTTCCATTTGCAAATCAAAAGGCATTTCTGATCAAACAGAAGTGTCTTGCTATTAAATCTTTCAAAATTTGTAATTTTGTAGTATAGGCACCTCAATATTTACATTTTTATCAAGCAAAACAAAAATTAAAAGGTGTAGGGTACCTACTTTCTCTCTTCACCGAGTACTCGATCTGCCCAAAATTAATGATTATTTCAGTATTAGTAAAAATGTTACTAGTAGTAGATCAAAATGATACCATTAGTCATCAAATTGGATTGTAATCTATAAAAAGATTTGAACTGGAATGCGACAAAGAGTAAATAATTTGAACATATTTTTCTGATAATATATAAATTGAGTTTAAGTATAGACAACATTGTGCTTATATTAAATCAGCTCTTGATTTAACAAATACGATTCTTAGTATTTATTTGATTAAGAAGATATTGTAATCACATAAGTATATTCTTAGACTATGCTTTTTATTTAAATGTTCTCTTTGTCTATTGCAACTAAACACCTTCTACACCAAATTAAGTATTGGTAACATTTAGCGAATTCTTTGACGATCTTAAAGTTAGCATTTCACGTAATTGTTTTGATCTACCTGTTTTATTAATGTTAGATGTCATATTAATTATTTAAAAGCGCCATTAAATCAAAGATCTAAATGTCATCCCTTGACCTCAATAGTTATAAAATATTTCGTTCAAAAAACGACCACCTGATATTTCTACAATGTTAGTATCAAAACGGTCACAATATTGATTAGTCGCTCGGCGTCGCCGCTCTCGGCAATGGATGCAATGAGACGCGTCGCCTACAATAAGTAAACACTAAAATTAACAATGCCTTTTTAACGCGGGTTTAAAAACTTATCAAAACAATACATTAAATGTAGATCGTTAGTGAACTTTATGGTGGTGTTTGTATATTTTCAAATATGGGTTCGATAGTGCTTAAATCTTTATCGATATTATTAGGTTTATTTTTTATTTTTGTTGGTTTTATGAAGTTATCTAGTTATGTTTCAAAGGATCTGCATAAGGATTTAGTAAGTACTATATGAAGGTTATTTTTTTTGATTACACAACGTAATAAGGTATTTTAGAATTTGGCGCGTTGCCTCATCCCGGACATTTAAATATCTTCTAACAATGATTTACTTAATTATTTACTTTATTTTTCAGCGAAGAGAATATGTGAAATATTCGAAAGTGTTTCCATTTTCTGAAACGTTTGATGTAAAAATACCGAGTAAATGGTATCGAAGGGCTGTAGGGGCTTTAGAAATTGCCTGCGGAATAGCTATGGCGTTTGTACCGAACCGTTAGTATATTTTTTAGAATTAAAGGTTAATTGTATAGTTAGGCCTACCGTAACATACTACACAGTATTTTTGGCGACTAATATATGGGTTACGGTCAATTTTCTTGTAAAAATAGCGAACTTCGTCAGAAATCTGTAAATAAATAGATTACACAGATAAAAATATACAAGCGCTAATAATGACAACCAATAGTCGTCTGTATTTATAAATTATTGCTTGTTTACAAAGACATTACAATTAGGGTAGTTTTATTACTAATTTTATTATCAACAGAAAATCTGTAAGGTAATAAAAAAAATTTAATTCGTTTTTTGTTGTAGATAAAGTGAAAAACGGAGCGAATATTTGTTTACTTATTTTAACGCTAATGGCAGTCTACTCTCACTACATGGTCGCTGATAAATTAGAAAGAACAGCTCCTGCCTTGGTGTTTCTTTTATGTTAAGTGGACGTCTTGTAGTATTCTGGCAACTAGCTCGACGCGAAGCACAACAAACCGAAACTCAAGTAAACGGATTTAAACAGGAATAAATTAAGAGAGAAGACTTAAATTTTCGTGAGTTGTTAAACAATAAACGAAACATAAGTTTCATTTATATTTTGACACTGCCGGTCTATAAAAAAATTATTAAATAAAGTCTTATTTACTTGTTTTTACTTTCGTTAATGTTAAATTTAGATATAAATTTATGCAACCCTTCGTACACGTTTGATCTGTTGGGTTGCATTATCAGTGATGCGTAATATTTTGGCCAGCAAAGACAATTATAATTAACGTGCCAGAGGTTTTGCAATGTTAAAATATAGTACAATAATTTAGTACATTGTCTGTTACATTAATTAAAATTACAATGGATTAGCAAATTATTGTATTTGGACAATTATATGATTATATTACTATGGACAGTATTAATTATAATTATATGTAATTAAAGAACTACAATACATTTAATTATCGCCTCATTAAGTTTAAATACAATTTAACAAAAAGTAGAATCAACTTTTGTCATATAGAAATTGGGTTTGATTATTCTTAGATTTCCATTAATTGATTTTCGACGCTGATTTTGTAAACTGTGCAATGTTACTTTGTACTATTGTTTTTGCTAAAATTTTAGGAATTCAGAACAATAATACGGTATTATTGTATTTGTATATAACATCCGCTTATGCGTGCGTATGTCTGTATACATACAAATAAGAACTTTTCAATATGCATACGACTGTGTAAGAATGTCATCGGCAACGTAGTATAAATGAAAGTTTAAATCTGTAAGAATAGTGCACACATTGAAAAAATATTATATTAATTTTTATTGAATTCTGACTTAATTTTAACAAATAAAAAAACTCAATATAACTAACATCAACTTTCTTTTTCTAAATACAGTTTTACCATTCCTCTCGCTATTTCTATTTTAAATTTAAAACCATTTTAACTCTAAAACATAGTAGTAAAAAAGTATATACATATTACACGCAAACATGTTTCAGTACCTATCTACCATTTAAAATCATTAAAGACAATAAATGCTCGAAAAATAATCACAGAGAAAGCGTCCATGTTTATAACCTAAAGCAGCCCAAACATTTCAACAAAACATATTGGTCATTAAAATGTAACAAAAATATCAAACTATTATACAAACATTCATCAACATTCTTCATTATTGACAACTTACTTGATTAATTCTAATGATACCTAGTTTAGAGACAGTAAACGTGTTTAAATAATTGTAAGTGACAATTTTAAATTTTAAATTAAAAATAACATATTAAAAAGAAAAAAGTCGGAAGAACCAAATTAATAAAAACAAGGCTGTTTTTATTGTACTTCCACCAAAATCGAAGGATCCTATAAAAAGGAAAAGCAATTATTGATCAAGCTAATATAAGAGAAAAAAAATAAACTTCATGTTTTTTCAAAAAGCAAACGTTAGTGTCAGGGCTTTTTATTAGAGATAAACTTAGAACCAAAAGCAAAATTTGATACATCTAAACGTTTTCGAGTTATGGGACAAAAATAAAAATGTTTGCAAAATTTTGCATTAGACGACGGATCTCAAGAAGATGTTATTTATTTATATTTTTCTAAAACATTTGACAGTCTTAGTCATTACGTTCTATTAACCAAGCTGCAAACTTTTGGATTTTCTGAACAGTTCTGTACATTCACTGGTATCTGAGCGAAAATTCTATGTCGAAGGCTATAGGGTCACAGATCTTAAACTATTGCAACTAATAGAGGTGTTCCTCAAGGATGAGGATCCCTCTTAGACCATCTTCTTTATAACATTGCCATAAATAACTTTATCAATAACTTAAAATATCCTACTTTACTTTATGCTGATGATAAAATCTGAACAAATATGTGACGATATCTTTTTCTCTAAAACACAACATTATTCACTATCTATATAAGTTGCGGGATCACGATCTCGTACGACCAAAGACTGTTAAAGATCTTGGCATTCTATTTGACCCACAACTATCATATCATTAGAATCTGCCGTGAGCTAACTAACATTGACTCCATGAAACTTTTAGATTATGCTTTCATCAGATCAAAACTTGAATATAATCTCGTATCCATTCTATAGAAAACATATTGACAGCTTGGAGAAAATACAAAGAAAATTCGCGGAATATATGCAGGGTGATTCATTACTATTTGGAAATAATTTAACACTAGAATCCCGACCTTTAATTATGAAGATTTAACCCAAAACACCTAGATGAAAGGTCGCTCATTATTAAGTTACAGTGGATGTTTTGTTTAAAAATTTAAAAACGATTTGTGCTTAGTATTTTAAAATTAATTGACGTATTTATTTCATATTTGGCAGGGAGTGTAGACACTGTAGACCCTACACCCTTCTAAATTATGTTAAACAAACATTTCTGTCTACTATCAGAGGCGTACGACAGGGGTAAGTGACCGGTTAATCGTGGCCAAATTCTACGCCACTGGCGGAATAAAATATTAGTATAATTTTTGATCCTCCAATATTTATTAAGTAAATAATGTACTGTTTCCTCATAACGATTAAGTCAATATTTCTCGAGATATTTTAAGTTAAACATGAAGCTGTACTATTGAATTGAAAAAAAAATGAAAGCACCCCACTAGATCAAAAGAATTAATTCAGTTCAGAGCCAACAACACAAAACAATTAATATTCAAAAATTATCCATCAAATGTGACTTATCGGATTGTAATTTAAATAGAAATCAGGTTATTTGCTTTAATAATATTTTAAAATCACTTTGAATTATTTTAAAGTTAGAAGATCTATTTTATTTTTGTCAATAAATTTTAGTATCTTTATTGTTAATACGGATTAAAGTTTAATCAAAACGTCGATATTAGTTATTACCGAGTTACATACCAAAATTAAAAAAATGATACAGCTTCATGTTTAACTTAAAATATCTCGAAAAATATTGACTTAATCGTTATAAAGAAAGAGTACATTATTTACTTAAAAATATTGGAGAATCGAAAATTCTACTAAAATTTTTATTCCGCCAGTGACGTAAAATTTGGGGGACGATTAACCGGTCACTTACCCTTATTTTAGGCCTCTGGTAGTAGACAGAAATGTTTGTTTAACGTCATTTAGAAGGGTGTACAGTGTCTACACTTCTTGTCAAATATGAAATGGATACGTCACGTCAATTAGTTTTAAAATACTGAGCACAAATAGTTTTTAAATTTTTAAACAAAACGCCCTGTAACCTAGTAATGAGCGACATTTTATCTAGGTGTTTTGGGTTAAATCTTCATAATTTGAGGTCGGGATTCTAGTGTTAAATTATTTCCAAATAGTAATGAATCACCCTGTATATCATTGCAATAAGAGAAGTATCCTCCGATCGGCGGCAACCATGATATCATTCTAAAAAAACACATCTCTTTGTTTATTAGAAGATAGACTCAAGCAGTGTCTGATGAATTTCTATCAAAATTTTTTTAATTGTAGTATTCCGAAAAGAGACTAGTGTACTTGAATACTGTAAGGACAAATGTGATGCGTTCAACACCACTGTACACTCATGAAATTTAAAACTTGGACACCACAATTTCTGTAAACAAAAGTTTGCACATTGTGAAGCGGGCTTAAGGGTATCATTTACAATTCTAACAGCAGGTAGTCTCAGCAGGGGTTATCTTATAGAAGGACTGTAGAATGAATCATTACACTAAGCACGTTTTAGAAAATAGGTAATTTACGTTGCTTACTTAATTTTTTCTTTAAAGAATATATTTGAAGGTATCGCTAATTAAACACCATAGCTCGATTAATTATCGAATCAAAATTTTGTTTAGGAAATGTTTACAAAATAAAATTAGAAATAATTTTGATTTAAAAAACGTCTACAAGCAATAACTTTTAAATTAAATCAAAAACTAAACATGGTTATTTGGGTTGACTGATTATTACTTATTTTTAAATAAATCTAACCTACTAATTATTGTAAGTTATTAAAAAAAATCATTAAACTCTCTATTCATAATATTTAGTCCTTACAAAATGTATATTTTATGACGTTTCATTTTTTTCTGTAGTTAATATAAAAAGTGAAAATAAAAACTAAGGCAATTCTTATTGTCAACGTATATATTTAGTTTTTTGACAAGAATTTATTACATAATTATAATTAAGATACCAAGTTATACTTTAAAATTATTGATACATTCTTGGAGGCGTCTCTGCTCATTGACGCTATCAAGGTATCAATATAATTAATATTAATCGTTTCCCATGCGGTATCAATGGCTGCAATTAGTGCATTACGGTTTACTGGTATAAAATTTGGCCCTTGTTGTCTTCGGATAACAGCAAGTATTCGAGCCCAAACATTTTCGATAATGTTAAAATCTGGGCTTTTTGCTGGCCAGCGTCTTTCTATAAGATAACCCCTGCTGAGACTACCTGCTGTTAGAATTATAAATGATACCCTTAAGCCCGCTTCACAATGTGCAAACTTTTGTTTACAGACATTGTGGTGTCCAAGTTTTAAATTTCATGAGTGTACAAAATGTGTCGTGTAGTAATAGTAAATAAGTTGGCAAACAATATTTATAGGTGTGTTTAATTGACAATGTTTCTTTGACAACGTTAACTATTCAAATATTAACTTTACCTCTATAGACTATAGAATTATAAATAATACCCTTAAGCCCGCTTACAATGTGCAAACTTTTGTTTACAGAAATTGTAGTTGTCCAAGTTTTAAATTTCATGAGTGTACAAAATGTGTCGTGTAGTAATAGTAAATAAGTTGCCAAACAATATTTATAGGTGTGTTTAATTGACAATGTTTCTTTGACAACGTTAACTATTCAAATATTAACTTTACCTATTTACTATATTCTGTCAAAGTTGTAATTTAAACTCAAGTATTTCGTTTAATTTTGTATGTATTTATGTGTTAGTCGTGTAACTGGAACATCTTGTTCTGTTGGACAAATAAATATTATTTACCATTTTGGATTTTCTAAAGATTTTTAAAGATATTCATAATCAGTAAAAACTTTCTTCATGCACTTTTTTAATTAGAATTCTTTGCTAATATCCGATAAATTTTATCGTCTATAATTTAAAAGTTATTACATAAAGTTGTATTTTTTTAAATACAAATCGTAGTTGGCCATTGTACTGTTGAAAAATATTTTTTCCATTTTGGGTCGCTTACAGAGCTATAAAGGCACCCAAATGAGTTTGTTTATAGAAAATTGAGTTGTTTTATAGAAATAGAAAATTTTTTATTCCGAACGGTGGTAACACTGATTTGATATTAAACGTCAAAGCTGTCGTTACGTTCGTAATTAATGTTCAGTAGATTTATTTATCTACTTTTTTTAATTCCCACCCATTTTTTTAAATTAAGCGTATATAAATGTATTAATTAAACTTAAACTAGCAATTAAACCAAACTTTAATGAAAATATTGCCACGCTAGCAATTATACTTCAAAATTCCCTAAATTTAAAAACTCGCAAAATTTTAGTTTAAAATGAATCTGAAAAGCCCAAAATAGAAAAAATAGTATAAAAAATTCGTTTCAGAAGGCATTTTAGCGACTCGTACTGTACTCGTCTTATAAAATGCGTATTCTAAAACTAGTTTTGAATATACTATATTTAAATTAATTATTAATCAAAGGTGTAATTAAACATTGGCAGGAACCATTGAAATTTGTAAAGTAAAAGTGAACATACCCACATGGTCACAATCGGATGAAGCAGAAAATGATAGCGGTGGGTTTGGGAGAAGTAGAAAAACACACAGATCTCACGGAAAAGCGTCAAATAATAACGAAGAAAAACTGAACTTAATAATTAACATGATGAACGATATGAAATTGCAAATACATCAGATGAGAAAAAAACCAAAAAAAAAAAATACTAGAAAAATACGATAATTAAAAGTGGAAAATGAAAACCTTAGAAAAGAGAACACCGAAATAAGAAATGAATTGGAAAATATTAAAAAAAATGTGGAATGGCTTGAAAAGAAAAACAGAAAACCAATATTGTTATGAACGGGTTAAATTTAGATTATAACCAACCGGATCAGTTAAGGCTAGGAAATTTTAGTGCAATTTGAGGGTGTCCGGACACATAATCACACTACAGTTAAAAATAGGACATTTAGGCCCGTGTGATAGAAACACGGTTGTACAAGTGTGCTACGTAAATCACAGTTACCACTAACAGCGCTTGCAAATGTTTTCGTGTGATTAAAACACTTTCTTGTCGGTAACTTGTACCATCGCTTGTACATGTAGCTTGGAAATTTACCACGTCGTTTGGCTAAGTTCAATATAATAACAATAGAGGGCCGGATAAAAAAACCGCGATTGTGCATCGTATCCCAATCGCCATTGCTTCTTATTTCTCTACTAGTTAAGATGGACGATTAAAAAAAAAGCAAAAAATATTTCAAATTTTGAAAAGGACGTGTTGGTAGAGTTGGTTTTACATAAAAAACATATAATAGACAATAAGAAGACTGACGGGGCCAACAATACCGCTCGAGCTAAAGCTTGGGAGGAAGTTGCCGAAAGATTAGCATTATTTCTTAAACTTCTTCATCGGAAGACTCTGAGGAAGATGACATGTTGCTTCAGATTTTAAAACCGAATCAACACTACAAATCAACACATAATTTTCAGGTTATGTACAACAAATCATAAACATAAACAAGAACTTTGGTCAAATACGCATGTGCAAAATATAACGCTGGTTATACGTGTAGAAATTCTCGATGTTAAGTTTATAAGTGCCTGTACAAGCGCAATTGACGTACAATTAGTTTGATCACACCATTTTGCTTATAACTGACATGTACGAGCGCATTTCAACTGGTACCTGCGAGTCTATCACACGGGCCTTAAACACGGACATATAAACACAACGACATATAATAACACTAAGATTAAAACACTCGGAGGTTTAAACACGCCGACCCTTAATCACATAGCACATAATCCCTGCGACAGATAAACATTCGACAATTTAATCATATCTACATTTCATCACAGTATAAGAAAATCTAAAAGGTGTGAATAATAAGTATATTAATGTATTTTCTTATATCAACTGATAGCTTGAAGTATATAAAACCAATTTATGTGTTAAAAATACAAATACTTGTAAAACGAAGATATTTTATCTTTTACTAGTCAGATGCCCATTTTCTAAAAATGGGCTCTAAACCCTTAAATTTAAAAAAAATTAAAAAATAGCATCTCCATTTGAGTCGCATTGTCGTACCCTTTCGAACGATATATTGCATGCTATCTTTGCTTAAAATTTGTGACGGCCCCACCTGGTGGGGCCGGTACCCCCGGTGGGACCGACTTCAAACATAGCCTACGCTCTAAGTGGGAATGTTCTAAGAATTTTGAGGTATTGTTTGTCAAAATCGGTCCAGCCGTTCCGGAGGAACAGCGTAACAAACAGACAGACAAACAGACATTTAACAATTTTATATATATTGATGACGAAGTTGTATGCATTTTTTAGCCATACTTTCGCAGCAAATCTCAAAATTCTCTTTTCATCTTCTTAACACAAGTTTAAAAATTAAATTGTGCGATTCTTTAGTGCTCTCACACTTCAACTTTTGCGATCAGGTGTACAATCACTGCCTTGTTAGAACTGACGTTAACAAAATTCAACGAGTTCAAAACGCATGCCTTAGATTCGTTTATAGTATCAGAAGAAGAGAACATGTATCTTATATGCTATTCCGAACCGTGGTAACACTGATTTGATATTAAACGTCAGATGTCGTTACGTTCGGCGTGCGTTAATTTAAATCGTAATTAATGTTCAGTAGATTTATTTATATACTTATTTTTATTTTCACCTATTTTTTTAAAGTTAAACGTATAATAAATATACTAATTAAACTTAAACTAGCATTTAAACTAAAATTTAATAAAAATATTGCCATCCTAGCAATTATGCTTCAAAATTTTCTAAATTTAAAAACTCGCGAAATTTTATTTAAAAATCAATCTAAAAGCCCAAAATAGAAACCATAGTATAAAGAATTTGTTTCAGAAGGCATTTTAGCAACTGGTACTGTACTCGTCTTATAAAATGCGTCTTCAGAAACTAGTTCTTTAATATACTATGTTTTTGTTATTCGTTTTTTTTTGTTTCTTTTGGCTACTATATACAGGGTTATTGATGGTCGATGGTAGGTTAGACGTTTATGGAAAACGGGGCATAGGAGTAATCTGAAAATTTGGTTATTACCATAAATAGACACGATCTATCTTTCTTAAATATTTTTATTTTAGCGGTGTTGCTACTTCTACTCAAAAGTAATAACAACTTGTTAAACTTTAAATAAAACACCCTATATATTATTCAATTTTTAGAATCGCAATTTCTTACTGATAATTTTTTCTGAATAGTTCTCTATACCTATCTACACCGGTTTTCGAGATAATAATTATATTAGGTTATTTTTTTTTAAATATGATTTCACCAAAATTTAAATTTAGATGCTATTTGAACCCATATAAGGCTGAAATTTTAGATGCAGTTTGCTAAAGCCTTGTATTTAACAGCTACCTAAATAAATTTATTTTATTTTATACAGGGCGGTTTAAAATTAATGATTTTGACGTGACATACAAAAAAGATCAAAAATTTTTTTTTAAAATGGAACACTCTGTATATTACTTGAAATTCTGATAGACAATTAAAATGCCTTCGAGTTGATATCGCAAAATGGTATAGCTAACTTCGTCAACTTTTTGAAATAATCGCAATAATGTTAAAAAATCACATTGTCTTTACATAATTTGCATTAGTTAACCATGGAACGCCATGTGATTTGACAATTGCTCAATTATTCACTGTGTTTGACAGATGTCGAAGTTTTGTGATTGTGATTTAATACTTAATACGTATTCAAAAACAAATTACAGTAGAGCGAAATAATTACTCGCATGAAGTTTTGATGAATCTATTTATTCTTCATGGAGAATGTGACAAAAGAACATGTAGAATATTTAATAAAATGTATTCTGATTTGCAGCCAATGAACGAAAGAAAGTTTATTGCCAATACAGGAAAACTATATCAATTATTTTGTGTACAGTTTGCTCTTTCGAGCCCTTCTAGGTGGAGGTGAATGAAATAACAACTCAATATGTTGTCAACGCCGACGTTTCGCCCCCTATGCGTAGGGCTTTATCAAGGCTCATAACAATAAAAAGTTGATAGTCTCAATTCGTTATTTGTCGTTTGTATCAAGTTGGGTTTGTTTGTTTGTCTTTTAATTAAATATCGTTTTTAGCCACAACTTATATATATATATATATATATATATATATATATGTATGACTGTTTTTTGTTGTTGTTTTTTTAATCCGTGTGTGACGTTCCATCAATTGATGGTAATTGAGACTATCAACTTTTTATTGTTATGAGCCTTGATAAAGCCCTACGCATAGGGGGCGAAACGTCGGCGTTGACAACATATTAAGTTGTTATTTCATTCACCTCCACCTAGAAGGGCTCGAAAAGAGCAAACTGTACACAAAATTTATAATCTTGAGGAGTACTCACCTGATATATCAATTATGGTTCTAAGCTTAAAGCATAAACTTTCTTTTTTTAACTAAAATCAAAACTTAACACATTTACAGATTTAAGTGCTAATTAAGTGCTTTATGTTTACTATCTTAGAAGCATTCAAAAAACCTTTTTTTCTAAATAACCCATTGATCTGCTATCTTTGACAGATAAAATTTTAAAAACCACCTTGGACAACTAAAATCAAACTTTAACACATCTACAGATGTAAGTGCTATTTAAGGGCTTTATGTTTACTACCTTAGAAACATTCAAAAACTTTTGTTTTCTAAATAACCTGTTGATCTGCTATCTTTGGCAGACCAAATGTTAGAAACCACCTTGGACAACTTAAATCGAACTTTAACTCATCTACAGATTTAAGTGCTATTTTAAGTGCTTTATGTTTACTACCTTAGAAGCATTCAAGAAACTTTTTTTCTAAATAACCCATTGATCTGCTATCTTTGGCATACCAAATGTTAGAAACTACCTTGGATAATTAAAATCGAAAAAAAATTCTTGCGTGGATAATCTGCCTACTAAAACACATATACAATAAATAGCTATAATAGCTCCTATAATAAGATAACAACAATTTAATAATGGTTGTTACTTATGTTACATTTACACAAACTTTTTTTTGGTTCTCGGGCAATAGAATTTTAAAATCGCATTTAGTAACTGTTCTCATTGCGGCCACTACGTGCCACTACTTCATACTTACAACAAATAAACTGCAAACTTCACATGTAAGCGTGAAGTATTTTTCCGTTAATAGTAACTGAGTTGGAACAGGTCAATTATTATTGGTGTGATGCGTTTCAGAGAAGCAAATATGAGCATCAAACTTTTTTCGTTAATATTGTCAAGACGATAAGCTTTACCTATGTAGGTACTACATTATAGGAGGAAATATTTACCTATCATCGTACTACATTAGGTATACACCTCTAACGGTAATGAAAAACGTTCATAATTAGAATCAGTGTTATTTTGAATCAACAAGCTGTTCCTCAGAACTCAAAAGCAGCTAATATAATAATTTAAATAATAAAACAATTAATTTACAATAGATTGTCTACAATCAAATAGAAAAAGAATAGCTTCTAACAATGCTATTATTGTATAAAAGTAATAATGCTTCTGTTGAACAAATTAAAAAAATCTTCGATACAAAAAAAAATAGGTAACTATTGTCCGTAACAAGTCAGGGAAAACGTTTTGTTGCAAAGAGATTCGATTAAAAGATTTATTGTAAACAATTCTTAGTGAAAGATAAGTTAATGCCATACAAGTTTTGTTTACAAATATTGTTTGTAATATTTAAATTAATTTTTCAAATATTAATTATAACCAAGAAAAACTGTTAAAACATATTTGTCAGAAAAATGCGCTGTTAAAATTTTTGATTTTGCAATGGAGAAAAAATCGTTTAAGATAAAGAACTTACTTTTTATCATCTTAATAGGTTTAGATAAACAAATACCACCTATTTAATTTTCTAAAAACCACACCTTTTAATTAAAGAAGTTCATTAGCAGCTTTGATATCTTCAAACAATGGTTCAGATAAAATTCTGAGAAAACGTTATCGTTAATAAAAACTTATCTTTATAATCGTAAATGTTTAAGATTATGTAAAGAAATGTTAACTTTAAATATCACAAAGAATGTCACCAGCAGCGCTATTAATTAAGTACACTTTCTCACAACGTAAGAAGACACAATTTTACATTAATTACGAAAATCTCATTATATTTTATACAGCATCGTGCTAAGATTGTGTTAATGTGCTGTGTTCGTTAAAATTTGAAGATGTAACTCGCTGGAATCTTGACGTTTGGTATATAACAATTAATTAACTCATACCATAAACGAAACTAACGCAAACACTCGAACGTCACTTTTTTTAATTTACTACAAAATCTGTTTGTTCGTTAATAAGGAGAAAATTTACACCTCGACAGTTACGTTAGGTTAATTATCACATTGGATGATGCGTTCCTACAGAACTTGTGTGAATTCTACACTTTTAAAAGTGATCATCTGAGTTATAAGTTTAATATTTAATTAATTGCCGATGATTTTTTTCGATTTTTCAAATTGCTTGCGGGAGTGTGTTTAATCGTAACAATTATTCATCAATAAAGAAACATGTTTCGATTGTATCATTATAGCGAACAGGTAATAAACAATTAAATTACTTAATCATTTCTAAATCTAGTTGAAGTAGAATTTCTAAGAATATTTTAGTGACCAGTGCAATAAACTGTTTTTAGAATAATTTCTTTCAAACGTCACAAAGAAACCAAAAAAAAAACAAGGTTGCAAACATCTTTTGACCTCTTACGTAGCTTAAGATCCACTGAACTATTATAAAAAAATCAAATATACCTACAAAAAAAAACCAAAAACTTTTTTATTGGCGCTTTCTTCATCAGGCTTTAATTAAGAGTTGTAATAAGTAAAGTAAAGCCTGATGAAGGAAGCTCAAATAAAACCTCCAAAACATCGCTGAAAATTGAACCGTAATAAGTTTTTTCTTACATCCAATCTCCAATTAAGAAGGATAAAACCCACAAAACAATTAAAAATTTAGAAAAAATAAAATTCTAATTAAATAATATCATAATACGGTAAAGATAGTATTTTCAACCCTTATAATCGCACAAGAGGTTTGTATTTTAGCGAGTAAACTTTGGTTGGCTTTTTTCCGGTTAAATTTTCCGCTTCTAAAGAAAACGTTTGTTGCTGATGATAAAACTCAGAATGAGTCGTTTTATCTAGCAATTTGTTGAGTCCTGTTACCTTTCCGCAACTAAATTTGAGTTCAAAAATAGAAAATTTATCCGGATTAAAATAAAGCTCTTGTTTAAACTCTGTTAACCTTCAGTAACTGAATTTGAGCATAAAAATAGAAAATTTATCCAAATTACAAGGAAGCTCTTATGTAAAGCTCTGTAGCTCCTTATGGGTATGTGATCTGTTTTTGTTATACATTTATCGTTATATATTTTCTTGTGTATAAGTCGTATGTAAATGGAATCTAGTCTAATAAAGGGAAAAACCAAGATGATATTCGTTAGCTTTTATTCTTTTTTTTCTTATTCTATTATATGATGAGAGTATGGTTCGATGTGATACATCTCTTCCAAAATCCAACTGTTTGACTGGTTGATAAAAAAAACGGTTTATAGATTTGGGATAATAGAAATAGAGTTAGTAGTGTTTTATATTGCTCCTATCTCATTTATTGAACGTACACTAATGAAATTTAAAACTTGGACACCACAATTTCTGTAAACAAAAGTTTGCACATTGTGAAGCGGGCTTAAGGGTATCATTTACAATTCTAACAGCAGGTAGTCTGAGCAGGGGTTATCTTATAGAAGGACTGTAGAATGAATCATTACACTAAGCACGTTTTAGAAAATAGGTAATTTACGTTGCTTACTTAATTTCTTTCTTTAAAGAATATATTTGAAGGTATCGCTAATTAAACACCATAGCTCGATTAATTATCGAATCAAAATTTTGTTTAGGAAATGTTTACAAATGACCAATGTAACAACCCTTAGAGCAATATGACTCAAAGGAAGTAAATTAAACAAGCAAGGATATTCTATTGTTATTGAAACTTATTCATAAAGTAAAAGCCATTTCCTTATAATGCTAATGGACAGGATTTTCTTTTAAGTATTAAGATTACAATAGAGGACTTATAAACTTTCGAAAATATCTAATTATAAATATTTACACTGCAATTGCGCTTTTTCCTTAATAATTTCTTAGCAATAACATACACGTTCTTGGTTTTAAGTTGTCATAAATTTGATATGATATAAATTTGTGTTTCTAATATTACATCACAAACTAATCTTTATTCGCCAAAAAATTGTTGCTTAAGTTGTAAAGCTTCGTACACACCTGAACAACAAA
Organism: Abscondita cerata; assembly: GCA_030710515.1. Taxonomy (NCBI): domain Eukaryota; kingdom Metazoa; phylum Arthropoda; class Insecta; order Coleoptera; family Lampyridae; genus Abscondita; species Abscondita cerata. Next base: position 23,000 of record JALBCR010001882.1, read on the forward strand.
CCGAGCAACAAACATAACAACGAACCGAAAGTCAAACAGAACGACAAACGATCTTTTATGATTTCCACAATCCGAACAACAAACGGAACGTTTGTGCTGTTCCCATAATTATTTTCAGTAGTTTTCAGTTCATATATTTATTATTGAGAAGAGAAAATTGCGGAAAACAAGAAGATAGTGCCAACCAAATTTTTACGCACAAAGAAGAGTAAAAATTATAATTTACTTCGTTTTTTTTTTTATTTTGAAAATTTCCCGCCCAAATGATGCTAATAGGGACATCATTTTTTTCTTGCATTCTTAAACACTGATTAATTTAAAACATTTTTCTTCTGTCAACTCCATAATATTACCTAAAACACAACAAACCCACAAAAGGGAGGACAAAAATAAATAATTTAATTCTCCCGCATAAGTTTGTTCGCCGTTTTGTTTAGATTCGTCCAAACCTGCAAACGCATTCGCGCGCATTTTCTTTGATGTCGGAGAAAAACCGACAAGTTGCGGGAACGCCGCAAACCGTTCGTGGAACAATCAGGACTTGCGAATCTGTTCTAAAATTCGTACGTAGCACCGTCCAAATTAATGTTCCGATTGCCGTTCGGTTCGTTGTTCTGTTTGTTCCTCGGTTTGTTGTTCAGGTGTGTACGAAGCTTTACAATAAGCATATTAATATGAACTATATCTTATGAAAGGAGAGTTATGTAACTATAATTAACGACTTAACGTTACGTTAGTAGATTCCATTTACTATTTACACATATTTTCTTGGAACATTCGATAATTAACTATCGGGATATGATGACCCTATACTTCGCAGGTTGTGCGCAACTGGATACAAGCAAATAACTTGGAGCTGTTACCCTGGCCAGCAAAAAGCCCAGATTTTAACATTATCGAAAATGTTTGGGCTCGAATACTTGCTGTTATACGAAAACAACAAGAGCCAAATTTTATACCAGTAAACCGTAATGCACTAATTGCAGCCATTGAATATTAATTATATTGATACCTTGATAGCGTCAATGAGCAGACGCCTCCAAGAATGTATCAATAATAATGGAGGTCACACCCATTATTGATTTCTTATATTTATTTATATAGTAATACCTTTATTTAAAAAAAACGTTTTCATTTAATTTTAAACTATAACTTGGTATCTTAATTATAATTATTAATAAATAAATAAATAATTGACTTGCCTTAGTTTTTATTTTCACTTTTATATTAACTACAGAAAAAATGAAACGTCATAAAATATACATTTTGTAAGGACTAAATATTATGAATAGAGAGTTTAATGATTTTTTTTAATAACTTACAATAATTAGTAGGTTAGATTTATTTAAAAATAAGTAATAATCAGTCAACCCAAATAACCATGTTTAGTTTTTGATTTAATTTAAAAGTTATTGCTTGTAGACGTTTTTAAATCAAAATTATTTCTAATTTTATTTTGTAAACATTTCCTAAACAAAATTTTGATTCGATAATTAATCGAGCTATGGTGTTTAATTAGCGATACCTTCAAATATATTCTTTAAAGAAAAAATTAAGTAAGCAACGTAAATTACCTATTTTCTAAAACGTGCTTAGTGTAATGATTCATTCTACAGTCCTTCTATAAGATAACCCCTGCTGAGACTACCTGCTGTTAGAATTGTAAATGATACCCTTAAGCCCGCTTCACAATGTGCAAACTTTTGTTTACACAAATTATGGTGTCCAAGTTTTAAATTTCATGAGTGTACAAATTAATTGACTAGTAAAAAGTGTGTTGTTATTAGTTTCATTATTGTGCTCAATTATACAAACAAAAATAAGTTACTAATCAACACAAAATCAGGTGATTGTTGAAATAAATTAATCTTAAGAAATGATTATTTATAAATTTGTGGATTTAGTAACATCATAGAACTTATTCAGAATTTGTATATGCTGAGTTTCTTTTAACGTTGTCTCTTCTTCTGAAGTGTATTAGAAGTTCACTTTAACCTTCGTGACTTGTAGCAGTTCATAGTTTTGTACGTCTTACAGTTTTTTCTGTAACTCTACGTCGACAGTTCTCTATCTAATTTATTAATATTTGAAAACAGTTTGTGAGCTTGCAGTGATCATGTTGCAATAGAAACAAGCATAATAAAAATGGGCGTAGATAATATGTAAAACGAGTTGTACTCGCAACAATATTTGAACCTACGACAGATTTCTAAAAACAAACTTGATCGTCTTTAACGAATTCCAGTAGTTTTTAGATAATAATTCAGAGAATACAATAAGAATTTCAAAACCATAATTGCAGGAAACACAAATCATAACAAAATAGTGAGGTTAAAGTCGCTATATTATTTTATACATACGTTTTCAGTACTTCAATACGACACACGTTCGTAAAAATCTTGATTTTCTGTATTCGAAACTTATATTTGTTACTTTTATGAGGAACAGAAAACTATTTTTGTAATTTCTTTGTTATATTCATCATGTTATGAATCATGAGACACCTCTGGTGGTGCCAACATTAAATAATTGCATTTTTTTAAAAGTAATGGTGCTGTAAGGGTTTTAAATATAAACACTACTCAAATTACTTTTAGCAGAAATAAAACACTACTAGTTTCAATAACTAATTCTTCGCTAATTTTTAACTGACTTTTCCTTGTATAATCATTTACTGAGGGCATACAGAAATAACAATCTAAGAGCGCGGGGTGGGGTTGGGGGTATGGTGCTTTCTCAACACAACTGAAAATTTTACGTAAAATTTTCACAGATTCTTTCAAAATAAGAATTCAACTGAAATGTTGGCAATTATTGGTGACGTATTTGTCACCCTTAACCGTCATCTGTTTTGTAACGAAGTTTTACGTAAAATCTTCACAGATTCGAATATTCAACTGAGAATTTTGCCAATTATTGGTGACGTATTTGTCACGCAAAAATGTCATCTATTTTCTGACGAAGTTTTTCTTAAAATCTAAATCGTTTCGGCACCACTATTGTTATCAATTTATTTTTCACCGATTTTCTAAAGATTCTAAATAAAAACATCTTTTATCGACAGGTTCGTCACGATTTAGTGAAGTCTAAAATTTTGTCGTCACGTAATGTTACCTGGGAAGAAATAGCGAGAAGTAAAGTTAGAACTCATGAAACGCTACCCAGAACACCTTAAGAATTAATACGTTATCGTGAGAATTTTTTCATTAATAGAAACGTTTTTCGAAAATTTCTACAATTCTACAATTTTTTGGAAGTTTGCAGTTTTAAAGAAGCTTTAATGACAAAATTCACTAATTCTGGCTTTTCTGGCGCATGGGTGCGTGTGCCAAAATGCTTCCTATAAAACTCGTATCATATTTTAATTAACATTTCAACTACATTTTCCATAAAAAATATCTTCCCATATATGTATTATAAAATACAGAACAATCTTCAATAAAACTTAAAATTCGACCAATAAAAAAGAACCAAAAGCAGTAATTTTTTTTCTTGTATCAATTCAATTTCGTTTCTAGAATTACAATAAAAGTTGTTAATTTAGAAATTTTTACTGCACACGTTATAAACAATAAGAATCTGTGAGTTTCGACCATAAACATTTATTACAAAATACCGTTTTTAATTAGATATTCTTGTACATTATATTCTAAATGCGTATGCATATAAAAAGGTGTGGTTGTTAACCAGGTGTTCTACTAAAGCTTTTGATAGCTTAAAGGCAAGCTGCATAAAATTTTAGATTCTTGATAGAGATTCAAAAAGGAAAAAAATCGCCGCGCTAATAGCAAATTATCAATTTTGTAACATAAAAAATTAATAAAGTGGAAATTATTAAAATAAGCTTAATTAAATACATGTAAAATTAAAACGATTAGGTGATTATCATTATTATTAAATCGGAATAAATGAATATGCAATAATTATTGTAGACAAATAATGGGGAATAATTCTCTTGACACTTATAATCATCCATTTACAAATTCTTTGATAATTTCATAGGATGTGGTTATTAGCTAAAATAAAAACTTAGTAAGGTTTGGGCTACTCATGCCAAAAGATCAACAATAAATTTAATTCACTGCCATCAAAAGAAGGTCACATTTCTTAAAACTAGTGTTCAGTTAAAAAAAGTAAAAACCGTGGAAATAAAAATTCTAAGAACAATGTATAAAACAACCCTATTCAACAAAATAAAATGACAAAATCTTAAAAAATTTAAAGAAGTAAAAACCTACATGTCGGAAACGAAATTGGTAGCAATAGAAGAAAAATATTAAAATTACGAGGTATGTATTTTATAAAAAATATGTCCGTAGTGTTAGAAAAAAAACACGTTTTCAAATTAGTCTTTTTGAGAGCAAAGCATCCGATCATCTTACAATAACTTACCCAAATTTCTCTTATTTAGAGTAAGGTTTGGTGTAAATATTCATTACCCGACATTAGCGGTGACCTTTCAATTTTAAAGCCTTCTCCCTTTAAGAATAAAGGCAAAACATTTCTAACTCGTTTCAAATATGACTATTGTAAGATACAAAAAAAAGTTGTTACGTTTTTAGTAACATTTTAAAAAACCGCTACTATTTTTTCTCAGTAAGAAAGACAATTGTAGGTACAATATTCTCTGTCAATTAATCGATTTTTTTAATATTCAGTACATCAATACTAATGAATGTACAGAGTGTATAATTATTGGTAAGTTCCGCCGATGAACTTTGGAAAACAATGATTACAAATTTATCTAAAATATTGGATACGTTTATTACTTTATCTCCCCGAAGGTGTAGACTGAATGGTTCTTAATATGTGGTCGGTGTCTATCAAAAATTGGACACTCTGTATAGTTCCTATCAAACAAGATCTAAATACTTTATATTTTCTCTGTAGGAAAAATGTCAAGACTGGATTAAATTTTGTCGACAGATGTTTACACAATAACAAAAGTCGATTCTGGAATTATTGTCGGCAACTAATCGTTGGCATAATAACAATCTCGAATCGCCTGATGTAAATTTGCAAGAGATTGTACAATTGCAAACAAACACCAAAAATCACTCGACAGCTGTTTCATCCTTCTGAGACTCTTCAGGAGTGACAGAACTCGAGAGAAGGTTCACTAATTGTACAATCATCGCTGCATTTTTGTAACAACTTACACTTCTGTCAACAGAGTTGCTTTAGGGACGATTACTTTGCGGACGTGCTAGACGTTAACACAATCAGCACTAGATGTCGTAACATCTTATTAACATTTCTTGATTTATCTAATAAGTGAACCAAAAATAGACACTGTGATCTGAAGATACTCTCTCAAATAGAAAATAAAACATTAAAAACTGCACAAGAAACTATAACATCGCACGCATATTTTGATAACTATTTATATTTCGTTAAGTTTTAAAACTAATAAAAACATGTTTTTTACGGATGTGTGAATTTCGAAATATTTTTGTTGTAAATTGCCAATAGGTGGCATAAAGCACATAAACTTCTACACTTATCAAATAAGTGTTTAATCAAAAAAAATATCTACGCCCTCTCCACTCTGTTGAAGCTCTCCAATGGAAAACGCATCAGCACACAAAATAACTGGAATGTCATACGTTTATAAAAATTTTGTTTTTTACAAAATTCTAATGTAAATCGGATCTTATTTTATATTTATTTACTAATTAAGTACTAACTACAGGCATCACCTTTGTTATTATTGAGGATTGAGGACATCTGTTTATACAGGGTGGGGCACTACCAACAAATTATTCTGTAGCATTAAAACGACAAATAATATTAGAAACCTTAAGAAATACATATATTGAGAATATTTTTTAAAATATTTTGGATTGTACAGGGTGCTCCAAAAAGTCGTAGTAGGTATATCAAAGTTGGGTTATTTTAAATGGAACACCTTGTATTTTTTTCTTTGATATAGTACGTGTTTCTAGAGCACCCTGTACAATTCAAAATATTTTTAAAATGTAGTCTCAAAGAATCTCGATATATGTATGCCTTAAATAAAAATATCTAAATTATCAATAAATCATATAAGAAGATATCCTGAAACATATAAAACCAGTCGCCTAAAAAAAATGTTTGGATCAGTAGAATAAGAAACAGTAGTGTGGTGATTAATAAAAACAACACTTTATTTTAAAAATAAAGGCTAAGGAAAGAGGCAATATGGTTCAGTTGTTCGTCATCTATCAATATTCTAAAAAATAAAAATGTTTCTGATGTCAATACTACTATAAAATGAAAGTAGTAGATTTTGGAAAATCTTAATCGGCAAAAATGTTTACTATTTAATTTTAATCGACAATTCTATATTAAGTAATATTCTATTTGAATTCGTATTAATTTATTAATAAATACGCTTCAAGTATGAGATTTGAAGTTACCGCCTGGACAATTATGAGACAGACTCACTTACCTCGACATTAACGAGATATCTTAAAATCATCAAAATCTAAATTAATGTTAATTTTGATTACAATTACAGTGAAACTTGGTTAATTGGGATCTTAAAGGACCATTAATTTTGTACCATTTATTGAGGGTTTCCATTAATCCAGTTTTCCAATTAAGCAGGTTTACAGTTATAGTTGTCTCATGTACAGAGGCCTCCGCTTAAGAGGTCGAAATATACCGTTACTCTATTTTTAGAGGTGGAAATGTTAATAAAAATGCGTATTTTTGGTGTTATGAATTTAATATAGGTATGAATGTATGTAGTACTTACATACAGTATGTATTATGTACGTAGAAAGAAACAATACTATACGGTAAAGTTTACGACTTAAAGTGATCAGTTATGTTTGTTTGTACTTGATTGCTAGTTGCTGAAACATGTTTCTCGATAGAATAAATTTGACCAACAACGTGTCAAAACCTGACTAATTTGTCTCACTTATACAGGGAATTGAGCTACAGAATCCCAATTATAGAGGTAAACATCGAGAAAATCTTAGAATTCAAATCTCATTTAACCAGGTTCGAAAAGTCCCATTAACAGAGGTAATTCAATGAAAAAGTACCGGGACCTCATTGCAACTCTCAATAGTAGAGGTTTCTCACTTATCCAGGTCCCACTTAACCAGGTTTCACTGTATATGCGTTAGTTTTAATATTGGAGATTGTATTTAAAATAAGCTTATATACAAAATTTCAAGAAATGGGTAAAAATTTGATAACAAAGATCAAATAAACAAACAAAGAGAACGACATTTATAACTCAAAAATCTGATTTTTAAATTTGTTCCTTTAGTCGACCATCATTCCAAACATTTCATTCCGACGGTTTCTTCATATCCATTCCCTATTTTGTCTAAATCATTTCGTAGTGCAAGTAGTGTTTGAGATAATTGTGTTCCAAAGAAATTAGTTTTGACAAAAAAATGTGATTAAAAAAATTAGCATAATTTTTATTTTATAATTTTTTGGGATAATTAACATTGGAAATTAAGGTAAAAGATTAAATTTTACGTGATAGTCTATCTATTAATTATTGGACCAAAAAATTGAATAATAATTAGCCGAAAGCAAATTTCCTAATACGCGTTGCTAGTGTCTTAATAGTCATTACATGCGAATTGCATGTATAGGACGATTGAAATGTAAAGAACCTGTCACGTGAATCAATCTTCAACGCAAATCATAAAAATATACCTTACTATAAATGTATTTATTAAACTAGGGTATAATTTGAATAACACACAAACGAAATTACGAAATACACTTCGTTGTTGCCCTTAATGTGAACAGTAGACTCGTCCGTTTCATTTTCGTTCACGGCGCAGGCCACGTGACAGGTTCTTTACATTTCAATCTGCCTATACTATTTTTCTTCAACCCCATAACGTTAAATAACGCTAATTTTATAATTGAGCACTACTACTATAGTTACGAATTGTCAAATTAGCTAAATTTATGTTTGACTTTTAGCCATAGCACCAGTCCATAAATGCAATAGAAAACTATGTATTTCTATTGGTTCTGAATTACACCCTACTTATAAAACATTTGATAATTACGTAATATATCAATTCTATTGGTTCTAAATCTGTATCGTAATGAATTTCATTACAGTACAGATACAGCGTACAATACAGGAGTAGAAAAACAAACATATACAGAGTCACTGGTAATTGGATAGATTCCTTTGGAGATCTGATAGAACAAGAGGTAAGAAGTAAATTTAACCCTAATATGTATTATACATAACTCAATGGATTTTGAGATAATTCGAATTTCAATTTTTCTTAAAAAAGTTGATGTTAATATGTTAAAAAGTAATTTTCAAAAAATTTACGCTAACTTTGTGGAACTTTGAAAATTACATTTTAACATATTAACATCAACTTTTTTAAGAAAAATTGAAAATCGAATTATCTCAAAATCCATTGAGTTTTGTATAATACATATTAGGGTTAAATTTACTTCTTACCTCTTGTTCTATCAGATCTCCAAAGGAAGGTAGCCAATTACCAGTGACCCTGTATAACATCATCTTTACAAAATTAAAAATAATCACCTCCCGTTTCTCCGTTAGTTTTAAAGATGATTAATTGAAATTTGGGACATCCCATACACATAATAAATGACACTTTTTGACTATAATAGATTATTTTAACTTCCCGTTTTGCCAGAAGTGACACCAACCTTTCACGTTTGAAATGCCATTATGCAAATTTTAAAAAATGGAATAATATACAGGGTGTTCCATTAAAAATCAAAAGTTGGTGTCACTTCTGGCGAAACAAAATGAAAAAAAACCTGTTATAGTCAAAAGTGTCATTTATTATGATAAATCAATGAAATACTCCTCTAAATAAAAAAAGTTATTTATTCGTGTTACATGTTTGCCGTACTAATAAATGTTATAATAAATGTTCATAATAAAAATATTGACTCTTATTGTTACAACTGACAAAAGCCCGATGAAGGAAACACATTTTGAATAAAGTTTCTAAAAGTCGCAAAACTTCGAAAAACACAATAAGTTGTTTTGTTTTATTTCAATCCAACTCTAAAGAAGGACTACATAAATACAACCAAAAAAAGTCATTTATTATGTATAGGGGATGTCCCAAATTTCAATCAATTATCTTTAAAACTAAGCGAGAAACGGGGGGTGTATTATGGATCTTGTTACATCCGGTATATCGTTTCGAAAGCGAAAACATCGGAGGCAAAACTTCTAGAGGCGAAACTGAGGGAGCCAAACGTCACTTTATCTAGAATTTCTACAAGTTTTTAAGGAATGCAAACTATGAAATATGAATGACCGGCAAAAATGTCCACATACCTTAACCACGCCTTAGGAAAGTAATCCAAGTTCTGTTATTCGTTTAATCGTATTATTTTTATTATTAAATTGAATTTGCCAGTAAGTCGACGTTATATTCCTAGGGTAACTTTTTTTAAATGTATACAAGTTTATAGAAAACTTTTCATTTCTACTAACATCTTGTGATCTTCTTTTAGAATTTAGAAATAACTTAAAAATAATTAACGAAGATACGGTTGACTTACGATGTAACCTTAAATGAATATCTCTTTGCAATTAATGTTTTTTGCGACTGTACAGAGTGGGCAAATTTCGACGTTTGTATAGGATATCTCGGTAACTATAAGATATAGAGAAAATTGATGTCGGTGTCTTTTTTCTATTTTTCGAGAAAAACTCATTGGCATTCTAACATATCATACTTTTCATAGTTTTCGTAAGACGTTTCGTACTTTTCAGAGGATTGAAGAATGAAAATGTGGTGACGTAATTAGAGACAGCATACATACATGACATTCGTCATAAAATTTAAACAAAATGTCTTTGGTAACTACGATAATTTTATTTGATATTGGAAAATATGAGTTTTGACTAAATGTAACTATAATTGACTTTACCTGATTTATATCGTCGTAAAGAAAAAAAAACCAAAATAAATCACAGCTAACTATAGTTTCCACTAAAGAATAAAAAAAATTATTTCATAACTCGTAAACAAATGTAGATATTTAAAATCCGTTAACGCTATTCAATTCCTCTCAAAAAAGTGCTTAAAGAAGGTATTACTAGTTTTCTTCTAACTTAACAAACAACTAGGATATACACACTTTTCAAAATATAGAAAAATTGATCTTTTCGCTGTAACTCGAAAACAAAAAACGATAGCCGATTCTAGTTTCTACCAATGAGTTTCTCTCAAAAAAACAGATCAAGACACCGACATCATTTTTCTCTATCTCTTATGGTTACCGAGATACCCTATACAAACGTCGAAATTTGCCCACCCTGTACATTGTGCGACCTACAACAACCAGTTGAAAAAATTATTAGTCGGCTAACTGAACAGGATCACCTCAAATAATAGAAATATCATAAAGAACTAAACAGTTATTTATACACACTTATAGAAAGATTTATTAATTTAAACAATTGTCATTTTCTTTGTTAAGATGAAATATACTAGCACAGTATAAGTACATCTACGAATGATTCAATGCAATTATGAGTTACATTGGTAAAGAACAGTCATGTGGAAGTCTTGGCAAATTAAATAATTACACAAAAAATTAACAAATATACGGTAATTAGCATTATAAGATCGGATTAACCCTAATTACGGCTCGAGCTGTTATGTACGATATCATACCGTTAGAACTGTAAAAAATTAGTCAATTTTTTAAAGTATATCTATTTCAGGAAAAACGTTTGCGAATTATTATACTCTTACTTCTTTTATACCGTTTTAACCATTATGTCAAACAATTTTTTTAATTAAAATTCAAAATTCATTAGTGTGTATGAAACAGTGTCGAAATTGTTTAGAGTTGTTGATTAATAACGTTTGAGTTTATTAAGGATACGACGCGACTAGAAACATTTCATCACCTGTTCTCTTGCATTTATTTTATGTTCTCTTGATAAAATGTTGTTTATTACTACATTCAGTAATCAGTACCGTTGATGAGTTATATTTTCCTTTCTCCGACCTACCACGAATAATTTTATCAAAGAATACCGTCTTCAATTAAGTACGTATGTATGAATTATTTTATAAAATTTTCACACAAATTGAGAACTAAATATGTGCAGTGTCATTCAGAAAAAGGGGACACTTAATAACTTTTTGTCTGAAAATTTACAAAAGGAATGTTTAAAGTAGTTTTTTTATACAGGGTGATTCATAACTATTGGGACATAGGCTAAGGGCGGGTTATTTAGGCTAAAATATGACCATAGGACCCAATATTCCTTAATAAAATATTGCTGTGGAAAAAGATACAGAGCGTTAAATTAAATTTTTTTTTTCATTTTTGTTAATAATTTCACTGTAAATTTATCAATTCTTATCAAAATCGGCAGAGAGGCATAACTTTAGACCAAGAACATTATTTTATGTACTATTTTACAATTTGTTGTAGGGGGCGCTACGTGAATGATTCCTGATGATGAAATCGACTGGTAACTTTTTTTGAGAAAACTTTTTAGTGATTTTGATTAGAGAATATGACGTAAACATCATTTCTACACAATATTGGTACTCCTGTTTAAATACGATAATTTCATCTGTTTCCGAGAAAAACGCAGTTGAACAATTCGTAGTGTCAGAAGGGATTTCAAATATTACTTTATTTATTAAGGGTACGTTTTGGACTGTCAGATAATTATGCTTCTCTGTAGATTTTGATAAGAATTGATAAATTTACAGTGAAATTATTAACAAAAATGAAGAAAAAAATTTTTTTATCTAACGCCTTGTATCTTTTCCACAGCAATATTTTATTAAGGCATATTGTGTTTTATGGTCATATTTTGGTCTAAATAACCCGCCCTTAGCCTATGTCCCAATAGTTATGAATCAAAAATATATAACAGCATAGCCATTGCATGGCGACTATGATGGACCGTCACGACAATGACGAAAAATAGTAGGTTAAAGAAATAGCAAAACAAAATAATGAAAAAAACAGATAATCAAGACAAGAATACAAAAATATTTTTGAACTCAGATGTCCTTCAGATTCGTAAGCCAAAATATTGCTTCATCCGTTAAATTTTGAATGTTTGGAAACCCTCCTTTAAACTTCGTTAATTGACAATCCTCTAAATCCATCAAACCCAGCAGCTTTCTTTGTTTGGTCCTTTTTAATGCATGTTTTAGCTCTTCTACAGTAAAAGGTGTAGATATATCTTGTGAGATAGGTGTAGATTTTCTTTTCTCAGAAGATAATAAAGATGACTAAAGGCAATTCACAATTATTGTGGAAAAAACTGAACAAATTTAATATTTACACAAAAGATTCGAAAATTATACCACTACACATTGTGACGCCGAGACTTTAAACACATTTTTTGTAGAAGGCATTGGATCAAGATCAATTAACAAAAACTTGCTCACATTTTAAAAAACATAGGTTTGATGATGTTCATGCAGAATTCTTCTTCACAACGATAACAAAAAAGGAAGTCGAAGAGATAATCCATGACTTCAAACCTAACGCTCAGAAATTGATAAGATTTGTTTAAAATTTATTAAACTGGTACTTCCGTATGTACTATCAAGTCTAACATATACAGGGTGGCCCATTAGTGCAAGGAAGTTGGATATATCGGAAAATATTGGAGTTAAAAAAAACTTTTGCAATGAAAGTTGTGCAAATCAATGAACAGCACATTTTTAAAATTATTTTCGTTTATACAGGGTGTTCCATAAAATGCGACATACCATAGTTATGTTTTTAAAGGAACCATCCATTTTTCAGTAATTAATTTTTTCTTCGTTGAGGAGGGGCACCAAAAACCACTATAACGTTTTTCCAATATGTGTGCACTTCTTCAGGCCTTTAAAACAAATAAATGGTCCGCCACATTTATCAGTTTTAAGGCTAAAGAAGGGCACATATTGCTGAACAAAACGTTGGCTGGAAAAACGTCATAGTGGTTTTCTGGTGCTTCTCTCAACGAAGAAAAAATCAATTACTCATAAATTATAGGAGGAATATCTACCTTTCAATTTGGATTCTTTGAAAACATTCTAATGTGACTTTATGCATTATACATAGTGTCTAAAATAGAGGGTTTTTGCATTATTTCACTTTTTCCGGAAAATTAACGTTTCGAAAAAATTAAATAACTCAGTTATCTTGAAATTTATCCAACTGCGAATTCGTAGCTTTAATATGCATTACATGTTTTAACTAAAGCTAGTTGTTCACCTTTCTAACCTTGCTAAGTTTTGAGTAATCAATTATTATTTAAATTGAACTCCCTAGATTCATGGATAACTTGATTTTTTCAAATGGCACCACCTAATTTTTTATGTGCCGTTGAACATGGAATTTCATAAGCATTCTAAGGTATCTAACTCTTACGGATTATTGCAGATTTTGAGATACCTACAATCTTATCATTAGAAAGCTTATAAGATTCTAGTTCAACGTAAATAAAAAAATTAGGTAGTGCCATTTGAAAAAGTCAAGTTATTCATGAATTTAGAGAGTTTAATTTAATTAACTGATTACTCACAACTAAGCGCGGTTGGAAAGGTGAACAACCAGTTATAGTAGTTAGCACATGTAATGCGTATTAAAGCTACGAAATCGCAGTTGGATAAATTCCAGATTAACTGAGTTATTTGATCTTTTGAAAGTAAATTTTCTGAAAAAGTGAAATAATGCAAAACCCTCCATTTTAGATACTATGTATAATGCAGAAAGTCACATTAGAATTTCCCAACTAATCCAAATTTCTAATAAAAAAATTAGTGATTCCATTTAAAAAAACATAACTTGCACACTTTCTTGCGAAAGTTTTTTCTAACACTAATATTTTCCGATATATCCACCTTCCTCGCAACTAATAAAAATTACCACCTCGTATAATAAAATATGTATTAGAAACTGCATGTGTACCGGAGATATAGAAAAAGTCGATAGTCATTCCTATTCCAAAGCTAAACACCCAAAAAGAAATCTTTGATCTTCGGCCTATTAGTTTACTTCCAGTTATGGCAAAAATTATTGAAAAGTAGTATTTAACCGAATGTACCGCTTGGTAAACAATAATATATTACCTAATAAGCAATCTGGTTTTAGACGATGTTACAGCACTAGCACTACTCTGTTAAAACTTACTAACGACATAACCACAGCTATGGACCGATCAAGTGTTACTATTATAGTTGCATTCGATTTTAGTAAGGCTTTTGACCTAATTAATCATGAGTTGTTACTTGCCAAACTCCTCCACAACAGATTTTCCAAAAGGTTATAAATTGGTTTAGAAATTATTTGTCTAACCGTACGTGCACGAAGTAAAATTAAACAACCAATATTCATCCGAACTACAAACATTTCAAGGAATACCTCAAGGTAGTATATTAGGACCTATACTTTTATCATATTTACGGCAGACTTGGTTAAATTTGTTCCTTCAGAAGTGGCAATCCAACTGTACGCTGATGATTCTCGGTTATATATTTCAGGGAGACCTAAGGAAATTAACCGATTAGCACGGGTTTTAAATGTAATTCTTTGTGACATTCAAAGGTGGTGCGTGGACAATGGTTTGAAACTTAATCCCTTAAAATCGTGTGTTATGTGTTGTGGCCTTAAGAAGCAACGTAAAAAAGCTCTGAAAAAACTTGATATTAATGTAGTTTTAAATAATAGTGTTTTGCCGTTTGTGGACAACATCAAAAGCCTAGGCATTAATATTGGCCCTAAACTTAAATTTGAAAAATATGTGATAAAACAACTATCTCTTGCCTCCTGTAAGTTCAAAACGATTTATAAATTTAAGCATGTATTATCTCCTAGCCTAAAGTAATTACTGGTTAATTCTATAATTTTAAATAATTTTAACTATTGCAGTTCTGTATATTATTTTTATCTACAAATCAGTTTAAAAATAGAATAAGTGTACTTCAAAATCCATGCTTAAGATATGTTTATAATATAAGTTTTGTTGAACGGATGTCTCCATTTATAATAGACACAAAATACTGAAAATACAGTATAGGTTTGACATTCAGTATCTAAAAGTGTTATATAATATTATTACACATAAAAAGCCAAAATATTTATTAAATTTGTTAAAAAATAGAATTCATATACACACCTTAAATACTAGATACAAAAAGGATTATAATATTCCTCAGCATAATACAGTTAAGTTTAAAAGATCATTTTCGAATATTAAACTTTTTAAACAACTTTGGAACATCTTTTACAAGATGATGAACCTTGGAATGATTATTACGTAACTTAAGAAAGCTATATTTTGTCGATGATGTATAAATACTTTAATATTATAATAGATTATATTTTCCTGATTCTATTAGAATAATGTCTAATTTTATTACTTCCAACTATCGCTTATTATTACGTATTTATATGACTCACAATTTGTTAATAACTATGTCCTTAATTGTTGTAAATTTTTTTTTGGTTGGAGTGGCAGAACAGCGATTCGTTGAATCTCCATCCAATTGTGTAGTTATTACACAATAAATTTATTATTGTATTATTATTATTATTATTATTATTATTTTAAATACAATGCCGAATTTTATTTTATTTTCGGTTTCCGAGTAAAATTTTACATCTTCCTACTACCAGGTTTGGCATTAGAAAAAATAATTTTCAGGCATATAGCAACGAAAATTTGAATCTACTGAAAAATTAATATTTCATGAAACATAAAAGGCAGATAACGAATCTTGTACAACGGTTAGACATGGTATTGCTCTATGTTTTTCAGTATTCATTTTCATAATTATTTTCTAGACGAGGAATCCCGGCAGCTAACGGTAGTTGAAAATTAAAATTGTCAAAGAGAGTCATTTTTTTAAATTACTATGTTTTTATATTCCCATTCAATATATATTTTAATTACCCATCTGCTGATATATCATGTTCTTATACCTACACTGATAATTTTCGAGTTATCTGCTTTTTTTCTAATTTTCTTGGAGATGTAGTAAAGTAATAGTGTTTCTAATCTGTTTTAACCAACTGATTGAAGGTATCATACGACAAACAGCAAACAGATTGCAAAGCACACATTAATTTACTACATCATCTCAGAAAAGTAGAAAAAAAGCAGATAACACGAAAGAAAGAAAGTAAAAAAAAGCAGATAACACGAAAATCATTCAGTTTAGGTATAGGAACATAATATCAGCGGATAGGTAATTAAATTCTGCATCGAATGAGAATATAAAAAATTCTTGCAATTTAAAAAA